>CM050166.1:149544432-149576932 GCA_027410445.1 Discoglossus pictus
TTTTTTTAAGAACGTTCTCACCATCTGGTTTTATATGGTGTAAATATTTCACAGCACTCTTTAATGAAAAATTAGAAATAATACACTATTACAATGGGGAAAATTTGTATATGTGACCCAACGTTTTTGAAACCAAACAGTGACCGTTGTTTGACCTTGGACAAGTCACCTTATTACACTGGGTCACAGAGAACAAGAGTAACATTGCAGTGTCTTTGGGCTTGGATCTGCTGTGTCATCAATTACACGTGCTAAACTGTGTGCTTTGTTTGAGCTATTTAAGATTTTTTAGTATCAGTGCACAAACTGCTCTTTTATCAGTAACCAATGAAGTAAACTAACTCTGGACATGCCATATATAAACCATTACTATTAGTACGTTGTGTGTGTGTATAATGACCCCATTCACTACTACACAGGTCAGCAGTTCATTTCTCAGCAATGCCAAGCAACAGCAATATATTAAGAAGCACTTTGGACTTTGCCACTCATGAAAATATGATACACATGGTGTTAGAATTCACTAGGCTGAAGTTTAGGAAAGTTATCATTTTTTTTTTGTTTTTATATTCTTCTTGTTCCATAATACATTGTATCTGTTAGATGTCATATATTGATAATGCTGCAACCTGAATATCAGGAATTAAGGAAAAAAAAATGCTACAAACAAAATGGCATATGTGTACCAAATCAAGGCACTTGAATCGAATCTTTTGCAATCTGTGTACACCAGTAGTTATTTAAATGTCTTATGATTTTATTTTCCAAGGAGGCTGGGTTTGTTGTTGGTGCTAAAACAGAACAGAAGCGTTTTATTTTCAGCATCACGAGTTTACTCATTATCTGTTTTTAATGAGTGTACAGGGCTAGGCTTTTGCCACCGCAGGTATCAAGACTCATAAAATCAAAATCTTCATACTTTTGATAAAAATAGTTAATTACTAGTGTCTCAACCCAGGATTTGCCCTAGTTTACAGAAATGCACATCTCAGGCCTTTTCTAACCTCAGTAAAGGTTTCCTGTGCCTTGATTAACACACACACACATATACATATATATATATATATATATATATATATATATATATATATATATATATATATATATATATATGTATATATGTGTGTGTGTGTTAATCCATTTACTCTAGGTTGTTGTTTTCCAATTTGGCATAAAATAAGACACAGGTAATATAAATATGATCTCAAATATAGCTTTTTTTGAGGCGAAAGTCTAGGTTGAGCTGTCGTTTAAAATGTTGATGCTTTCCTGTTGATGCTGCAGGATTGAGTTATTGAAATGATAATGCAAACTGCTTGAATGCTTTAAGCTGTACAGCGCAGGTAGTGCTGAGCTGCAAAAGCTGTGCAATGTGCTTGCCTTTTGTCTATTTCAGTATTTTTTGACGTATAAGAAAATAATCTCAAATTCAGGAATAAGAGTTGGAATTCATCTCTGTAACATATAGATATTGAACTCCGTATATTAATGCAAACATTCACTTGACTCACGTTGACTCCCAGAAGTAAGAAATCACAGCAATGATGTAACTAGCTCCTCTGTTGCAATATTTTTTTTTAAAGTCTCGGTTACCTTAGTCTTACCATTACACTGAGAAACCTTGTCAGCGGTCCTTGGCTGCAGCATTATGTGAACCTGTGCCACTGTACTATAGACAGACAACACAACCTGTGCCACTGTACTATAGACAGACAACACAACCTGTGCCACTGTACTATAGACAGACAACACAACCTGTGCCACTGTACTATAGACAGACAACAC
Source organism: Discoglossus pictus (assembly GCA_027410445.1). Taxonomy (NCBI): domain Eukaryota; kingdom Metazoa; phylum Chordata; class Amphibia; order Anura; family Alytidae; genus Discoglossus; species Discoglossus pictus. Next base: position 149,546,218 of record CM050166.1, read on the forward strand.
AACCTGTGCCACTGTACTATAGACAGACAACACAAAGTAGTAGATGGCTAACTCCATGAGCAGTAAAGCTCCCCTGCCAGTCTGTGATAGACTTGTTGTATTTTGTTTTGCTCATCCTGTGCTGTAAGGACTGTTTGCATAGCTGTACATTGTAGAGATGTCTGAAGCAAGAAACTCCTGTCATGGGAAATGCATCCAGTGTCTGATTTCTTAAGCTTTACATTTGTAGCTGTGCATGAATACATGTAGCTAGATGTCTGGAAATACAATCATTGCAGCTATGATTTTGCTTCCTTTTTGTGTTCAGAAATAAAAGTACACGGATGATAAACCATTAGCCATCTTGTTATTGTTAAGTGGCTTACTCCTTCATGTACTAACAGATACACTGATGTTAACACTGGCTATTACCACAGATAGGCTCAATGGTACATTAGAAAACACTGAGCAAATTTGTTAAGGCTTCGGCCTGTGAAGAGGTTAATGGAAGCTGTAGAGCCCTCGCTATGACCTTTGGCAGGTCACTGAGGGGCTGACAAAAATGCTGTTGAATGATCAATAGCACATGGTAAGTGCTAATATACCTTTTGTGAGTCCACCCCAACTTCTCCAGGGCAAGCATTCATTGTACGTGCCTCATTGTGGGAGGTACACTACCCAGGCAGGTCTGTAACCACTAAATCACTATCCTTGTTTACCTAAGTACCACTGCCAAAGAACAGGGTATTAACTGATCTTTAATTACCCAAAGAGAATATGTTGGGAGTATTGATTAGCAGATTGATTCTTGTACTAATGGTTTGATACTATCATTACTACCAAATTCTTTATATTCATTTTCACTTACATTATACAACAGCTACTTACTGATTAATATTTGATAATTTCCTTGTGACTGTGATTAAAATACAATATATAATTTATTTACGCGGGATGCACAGTGTCTGCCTTGTTTATTTCTATTTCACATAAAATATTTCCTTGTATGAGTTATTTGACACCTATTAAGCATTTCCTGATGATTCTCTAATAACTAAATTTTATTACTAGACAAAATCTCCCATTTAAATCCGACAATAGAACATTTGACTGAAACAAAACCTCCCCTAGACTGTAATCTTTTTTTAAGTTATTGCATTTTTATACTGTGTTATCTCTATGCTTATTCGGTAAAGCTGGGCGCAGTGTAGATGCTACAGAAAATAAAATAATACTTTATATCCGCAAGTCACTGAAACCAGTGAATGAAAAAAGTTTGTCCTCTTTCCCGTTCAGTGCTCGAGCTTTGCAGCTGTAGTTCTCATCAATATTACAGGCCCTGACAATTCACAGTATCCTCACTGTATATACAGAGGAGGCAGTAAAAATGAGCACTAATCAATCTTTCAAGGAGAAGCAATGAGCATTAGAAGGCTGCTATCCTGTGACTAAACACACCCCTTTTATGGAGTGTTGGTGCTAATAAAGGACAGCTTATTACTGAGGCAGAGACCAAAGCTTGGGTGAGGTCAACCATGACTGGCAGTCATCAGTCATTCTTAATGATACTTTTTCCCTGCTTTCTAAGGGATTCTGAGCTGAGTGCAAATCATTTGGGGTCATCCATAGTTCATGTACCCACAGATGGCAAGGTTTGAAAGACTTTTAGTTTAAACTTGTAAAATTGTTTTCTTTCTTTTAAATTGGTAAATCACACGCTTGCACATACTGCACACACATTTTGATTGTGAGGAATGCTGATTTTTTTTTTTTTTTTTACACCTTTTGCACACTTCAGAGCTTGCATTTTTTTTTTTTTAAGAGAACTACATAAATTGTATTTTTTATGACGTCTGTCTTCCTTAATAATTACCTTTGATGTCTTTTGGTGACTAAAGAGAGCTTAACAGGATTTCTCTCCCTTCTTAAATTTCGCAAAGTGAAACCCAGCCAGTCCCTGACAGATGTCTGTTCTTCACCTTCAGGATTATTTTATAAATCCCTTTCTGATGAGCGGAAGTGTCAAATCAAGGACAGGTCATAAAGTAAAAGTATAAACGTTTTATGGGCAGACCTTGGTAATATAAACATTCTGCACACTATCAGAATTCTGAACGGGCTCAGGAAAAATATATGATACCAAAGGGATGGCAGAAGTTTCAAATGCCAGTTTATCTGTATATGTGTTTATCTTTCCACTTTTTTCCCTTGAAGATTTTGCAGAAGGTAAATCTACTACATTCCACCTTTATTGCTTTAAAATCTGTACAAGTTATGACTATCTCAAAGTTGTGGAAGTATGATACTTTTTTTTTTTTTTATTGAACTGGCTATTTGTAACCACTGACACTGCAGAAACCAAATTGGAAACACTACTCAAAATTACACGTACTTAAGTTCATCGTTTTTTAATTTAGCATACATATCGTATTTTTATATATTTTATAGTACTAGTTTTTAGTATCAGTAGAATTTTTATAAAATGAATGACTGGTGTTGCTGTAGAACAATCATTTTTTTTACATAGAAATTATTCAGTTAACCCTAAACCTATGTGGTCTTCATTTATTCCAGCTTTTATTACATTGCTTTTCCCCTTACTATAAACATATATTGCAAGTGATTTAGAGGCAATAAACATATGGTATAGAATGGGAGTAAGTGATCTGCAGGAGTGGGTATATATTTAAAGAGAAATGGGTACACTCTGCAACTAGTGAAAACCTATAGTTAGTTTGCCTTACAGAAAGGGTGGTGATTTTATTGACTAGCCTTCCTGAATCCGTGGTATAAGCTAATTCATTATGAGAATAAAGTATTGCTGAGATAATCATATGCCAAAATGGAGAATAAAATATTGCAAATGGTTTTAAACTAAGGTATAACACATTTATATAAAACTTTAGAGCAGACCTGGGCATTGTTCGGCCCGCGGGCCACATCTGGCCCTTTGGCTGTCCCTGTCCGGCCCGCTACAGTGGGATACAAATTTGTGTCCTGGACAAAAAAATACTGCCAATTGTAAAAAGGGGGTAATTTGTGAGCAGCAGTGTTGTGACTAACCGGGATGGATAGCATTCTTTAGATTCTGCTCCTGGCACTGAGGAAATAAAATAAAATAAAGCTATACAATTAATATTAAGCAGAATTAAGTTAAGCCTATAGTTCGGCCCTCCACAGCATTCCGAGTTTCTCATGTGGCCCCTTTGGGAAATTAATTGCTCACCCCTGCTTTAGAGGCATCTTTACTAGCAAAACATTTTTGAAGGGTACATGTTAATAGATCAAATGTGGAATAATAAAAAAGTTAAGAGGCCAGAGTACAGTGAATGGCTACTTGGCTTCTGTGACTTGTGAAGCCCTATTGTACAGTATAAGCAGTAGTAAGTACTGTGGTTTGCTATTGGAATAAAAATTGTATTTATTAATTTAGAATCCATGTGAGTTCTTGAAGATTACAGCATTCTTCTCACATAGGTTGGTACAGTAATAATACAGTACCTATTTATTTATATATTTTATCCCATATAATTTCAGCCAAATGTCTAACAAATAACAGCCACTACTTAACATAATTTCATTGTCAATGTCTTTCCTTTATTCCGGATCAATCAGAAAGCAGTTAGGACATTAACATAGCTTTTAAGTGTGCCGGTGACACATGAAACACTTAACAATATTGAATAATTGAATAACCTATACAGTTATTTTATCGTTTTAACTATTGTTCATATATAAATTAATACATTATTTAGTTTTAGTGCACTTATAGTATTGCTGTTCGAATAATATACAATCATGCCCAGAGCTTCTGGTTACACCTGTTTTACGGGTCATGATCTAATAAAAATACCATTGGGGTTACATTTTTTTAAAAATCTTTTTCTCAAATCACTAACTGTTTTAGATACCACATTACCATAGTGAAGATGCATTTAAGATTGTCTCCCAGCTCAAAATGGATGTCTGGATAGCAGCATTATTGCATGTGAAAGGTAATATGCATATGAAAGGTAATACATTACATTTAGCTAAGGTTTAAGTTAGTACATTTTAGATCTAAAACAACAATGGTCCTTTAAGATTCATCCAATTCCAAAGATCTAATACCAGAAGAAGATGGATCCTGCTTTTAGATAACCTGTATATGGTGAGGCAGTTGTGTTAACGTTTGTGGATTTACAATATAAATTTAGGGAGACTACTAGAGTAAATACATTACATCTTTAAAAATATTTCGTCTCCCAAGATTTTTCCAATCTTGTCCACAAGTTTATGAAAACTGCACTCCCACCTACGCAGATAACTAGTGGCTGTCAGCTTGACATATTTGGCAGTAGTCTGGATGTTGTGCAAATGGATTGCATGTGCATATGTGGGATTTCTTTTGTACTCCTCCATTCATGTGTTCTCCATGCAGGATAGGGCTCTGGGGAGGGAAGAGCACATTCAGCAGATCAAACTTCTCCTCAGCCATGCTTGCTTTGAATGTGCTCCAAGTTTAGGCCTGAAGGTGTTCAATATCCCAGAGGGCCTTCTATTATGTCTTTAAATGTATGCAGGTTATTGCACTAAGTTTTATAGTGGAGTCATGCAACTAATTACTGTCTTCCCTGGTTTAAATACCAAGATATCTCCTTCAGCTCCATTTTTTTCTGAAGAAAAGAAAAACCTAACTATTTTTACTTCAAGTTCACAGTCATTATTAAAATAGTAGTGGTTCCTTTCATTGTCTATTATTCAGTTCTATCACTTGTTGAAGAGCACTGAAGGATGCACAGGAAAAGTGAGCAATTCTTTTACAAGAAGACAATACAGGGCATTGTAGGATTGAACTCGGTATCAGCAGGATATTTGAATTGTATTCTGAAAGATCTGGTCTGGGAGAAACTTGGCAGGTTTTGTAAGGAATTGAGATAGTTTTCTTCTCAAACTTTTGAGAGGTTATTTCTTAAACATTGAAACATTTTTGTCAGATGCAGGCTAGGGATATAGTATAATTGTTTCAGTATGGATGTACAACCCAGCGTGATATCATATCAGTCACAATTAATTGTATCAACATTTCATGTACATGTAATATTAGATGTTAGTAATTATCCTAATTATATCTGTGTAATATACCTCTTTGTATATGTTTATTACATAGACTTTTTTTTGCATAGGTTCTGTAGTTTATCTCTGCAGTTTATAGGAAATATTTTGAGTCCATAACTATCTTATCTAAGAGTATAAATATAGTTAACTATATATAAAAAATGCAAACTGTTTAGGCATTTGCTGTTTTTTTTTTTTTTAACCCTATACAGGTTTATGATTCTTACCAATAGCACAACAGGCCAGTACTGCATACTTCTCTTGTTAACATACTGTATACAGTGTGCTTTTTACATATTTGGTAATGAAAGGGTTACCATTAGTGTCACTGTTTCTCCTGTTCAACATTTACCTCCCCTCATCATACTTTATTTATGTGCTTTAGCTTGATTCCTTTATTTTCATAGCCTAGTTAAACAAGAATCCTTTGAATGTGCTTATATATATATATATATATATATATATATATATATATATATATATATATATATATTCACTGCAGCTTGTATCTTTTTGACGCTTTAGAGCGCCAATGTGTGTTCATTCAATTAGACCGGATACGCCAAATTGCAATCCGTGCAAAATGATTGCATTTGAAAGACTTGATATCCATTTAATAATAAACGGGCTAGGCCACTCAGCAAATATTCAAACATGGATGTGTTTTGAATTTCCTTTTTTTTTCTGTATTGCTGCTCATAAAATGTAAACCTGGCTCTACATGCATGCATTTTCAGCATTATAATATTGTATGTATGTATGTGTGTATATATATATATATATATATATATATATATATATATATATATATATATATATATATATATATATATATATATATATGTATGTGTATGTGTGTGTGTGTGTGTGTATATATATATATATATATATATATATATATATTTGAAATGTTATATGGATTGAAGAGCGAGGCATTTTTGGGCACATTTGCGTGTCCCTGCTGAGCTTCCCAGAATGCAGTGTAATAACTGGTTTCCTTGGAACCTTGAGTTGGAAGCAGGTTTTTTAACTTGTTTTAGATGTTCAAATGTGAACACAGATGTGTGTATATATATATATATATATATATATATATATATATATATATATATATATACACATACACACACACACATATAAATTTAAACTTACTGTAGGAAAAAAAACAAGAGAATGGAAACTTTTGGAAATTCTTTAAAGTGTTATTAATGTAAATATAATTCTGAAACCTCCAATAATTGTATTGTACAATCCAGTTGTAGCTGTCAGATGATTTTCTCTTTTATAAGTACAGTTTACCAGTGCAATTTGTATCAGTTTCCAGAACCTTCCATACACTGCTATTGGTTAAACCTGACTAAGCCTTTGATTCCTTCCTGATTACACTATGCAGGACATCTATCACACACTGTCTTATCTGTTTGCAAGGCAGCTCAGGCCTCTGATTTAAGTCATGGGCTTTGGCTACAAGTTGGAGTGTGATTAATAATTTACTAATGTAGCTTTTATTTATCACAGACTAGCACATTTCACCAGTATCCAGTTAATTTATGTTAAGTGTAAGCTGTCATTCAATCTTCTTTTTTTTTTTTTAAAGAAATCCTAAATTTATCTATTTACTTTTTTTTTTTTTTTTCAAGAAACACAGGGTACAGGCATAGTTTGTGCCAAAAAAGTTGATTTCCCTTTCCGTGGAGTCATACATCACCAGCCCTCCCAGCTGCAGTGTCAGCCAGTGACAGAATGACATGTGTCATTTATCAAAGGGGCCAGGGCAGGCCTTGGGAAACGTACACCACAAAGCCTGAGAGAGTTCATTTTGCAGTCCCCTCCTACCCTCTGTGAGCCTCTTGCCAGGAAAGCCTGTGATGTTTCTGTCTTCACAGTGTTACTGTAAGTTCCTCAACAGTCACCGCATTAACCCTTACATTTCAATAGTCTGGAGATTGCCATGAAAAAAGCAGCTTGTGCTTAATGTTTATCTTCTTATCTTTCACAGTTTCTGTGTTCTATTCTGTCAGACAGGCTACTGATAATGGCAGCCATCTTTTCCTCATACCTGATACCTGGCGCAGATGGTCCTATATAATCACCCTCTTAAATGGCTGCCCTTGTATGTACATTGCACGTCATTTGCAGGCATCCCTGTATCATCCATATATCTCCAGTTTGACTTTGACATAAATACCCTAACTATTCGTGTGCAGTCATACCATAATCCCCCATAACTAACAATAAAACGCAACAATCAATTTGAGTATAAAAATGGGCCACAGCATTTATTGATGTTTTTCTGTCATTACAACCTGGCTGGTGACAACATGGAGGAGACAGCCATCGTCCCTACAAATGCCTAACATACACACATTTTTAAATATACATACAATATATATCTCCTACCCCTTGCCAGATGCAAGTCCACTCCCTACATTGCCCGGCCATCTGGTCATTAAGGCTAGCATCGGCCCATCTCCAGGACCTCCTGAAACATTCAGATATTATCAAGCAAGGTTGTAGATTTCTAGGTCTGAGTCTTCACAAATATCAGGATATCTGTGCAAGGTCACTTAATCAGTGCTTCAGTCATTTTGATTGAGCCATCTGCACCTGAATTGTTTGCAGTCCATGGAGCAAGAGTGCATCCCTCTGCAAATGATCATTAACCTAGTATGCATATAGGAGCAGGTTTTATATAGTTCTTTGTTGTATGAAAAATGAGTTCTCCCAAAGTTTAAAAAATAAATACATAAAACAAACAAACTTGTAAAACTATAGAAATGCAGCTTTGCAACACAGTCAGGAAAACCTTCTGACAAACTCTGATATAGGAGAGCAAATTAATTCTTCACAGAATGCCATAGCTGGGCCCCAAAGCACCCTAAGTAGAGTTGGGAGTTTCAAAAGCAGTGTGCAGATGCATTGAAATTTATATTTTGAATTTTAAAATATAATGTTGTACTGTTTAAGATGCTCCTTTTAAAGACATATATGCGAGCACCACATTTCTATAAATTATATTGCTAAGGGTCCAAATGGTCTATCCTCCATTGTAATTTGATAATGATAATCTATATCAAACTAATCTATAAATCTATCAATGCATTATCCATATTCTAAGGTTTTTCCTCATCTCTCATCCCATATCATGGAAATTTATCATGTATTTATGACTGAAGCTGGGAACTTTCTGTATAGACACTGATATGATTCCACCATGGAGTCTTTTAATTATTATTAATGAACTACAAAGAGTATCTGTCGTTGCTCCTATAAATTTCCTAGTAGAACACGGAAGTGACATTTTTGTAGTATTTAATGCTCAGAACATTTGTGTGTGTGTATATATTTGTATGTATGTATGTATGTATGTATGTGTGTGTGTGTGTATATATATATATATATATATATATATATATATATATTATTATTATTATTATTATTATTATTATTATTATTATTATTATTATTATTATTATTATTTTTATTTTTTTTAAGCCAAGTTAAACTGGGCACATGAGTAATACACTATGGACTGTATTTATGTTTTAACCACTATTAAAACATTTGCACGCTATTTAGTCTTCAGAGGAGCATTCTGAAAAATTGGGACTTCAGTGGCCCATAGATATAATACAGAAACCAACATAGTTAAACTGCATTAGTTTATTTCCCAGATAAGTTTTTATCATTTCCTTGGCGCAGTTACATGTATTGACGCTGCTATCTAGAATGAAGATAGATATGGAGGAGCTTGACCAGGAAAATAAATATTTTTATCTTTGAGAGCAAGCTTTTGCCACAGTGTATGTACCTGTAGGATAAACATTTTATTGACTTGAAGGTCCTATTGTATAGTCGTCTTGCATTTATAGGAAGAGCTAACAAGCCTGTGAAAACATCCAGATCTATAGGCTATGGCATGTGCACTCGTATCAAATATATGAAGGCTAATAAATACTGGACGATATATTATTATATTATCCCCTTTATAAATCTGGCATATTACATAGCCTTGATGGTGTCTGAATCCTTACAGCATCTACTAGATAGCAAATAATTCTACTTCCACAACCTAGACATATTGACATAGTTGCATATGTAATTATAATTTTCCCAAGTGTTTACAGTATGCATTTCATAAATATCTGCTATGTTGATCTTTTTTGTCCCTGTCCTCTCTATCTGTATTCCTGTTGAGAACAGTAAACACTGATTGCCTAATAAGACAAGGTGTGTGTTTACATATAAGTTAGCAGAATAAATAATGCAGTACATGAAAGAATATGACGCCTGCAAACTTTTGTTCCAACTTCTCTGTTTTTTGCTGTTCTGTTTTAACCACCTAGCATTCTTTGACCAAATTCACTAGATAACATGTTTTGTAATTGTTTTTTTAATGTGCTAAGTATTTTTCAGTCTCATTGTCTAGTATTGTGGTCATGGTTAATAGAATAATTGTATTTGACTTATGGCAATGTAATGGTTAAAGGATGTTTTTCTCTAAGACTAGAAAGAAGTATCTGTGAATAAGCTCTCCCTCTGCTGGACTGCTCCTTGTATCCCTGCTTGATTTTTCTTATCCCATGCTATGTATTAATGGCAAATGGCATTGCTCTATATGGATCTTTTGAATACAAAAAAGCTTGATAATGGGAACATGGGGACTTTTTTCACACTTATATGCAATTTTATTCTTTACTACAGCGTTCCATTTTCTCTGCTGAGTGTCTTTGTAAATGAATCGGCTTTCCATTAGCCTTGGCGAAAGCACTGGACGTTTTAGCTGACACATTTCTATTGTCCAGATAGAAGCTTCTTGTGGGGAGAAACTAAATGGCAGCTTCCTCTGCAGCATAATTGCATATAAAATGTCATAAACTGAATTATTTATTTTTATAATGTAAAACATTTTGCATATTTTCAAACATCTTTAAAAGAACTTATTTTAAATATATGACTGCATTGGTCCTTTAAATTGTGAAATTCTAACATAAAGGGACACTGTTCTGTGAAGATTTGCGCCTGTAACTATTAAGAAGCGGAGGAGTTCATCTCTTTGCTCTGTAAGAGTCTGTATCCTAACACAAGGTTTGCTTTTTGGATGAAATTTAATCCGCTCATTTGGATACCATTTAGAAAAGAAGATAACTTTGGAGAGTAAAGTCTTATCTCAGGATCGTTCCAGAAGGAGAGCCCTTTTAAAATGAGTCCTGGCTTGTGAGAGGCTGTTTTCTCCTTACAGTTTGTCTGCATACAGCTAATTTATGTTTTTGCAGCCAGATGTGGGCTGACAGCCATCACTCAGAGACTCCATCTCCCCCCCTCCCAGCCGCTGTTTTCGGAGGTCGGGAAAATAGTCACGTTTCCCATTTTACAGAATCCCCATCAACATTATTGAAGATGGATGTATCTTTAAAGCTAAGATTGATTGTGGATATCAGAGTTATGGTGTCATTTATCATGGTGAATATTATTTAGACTTGGATTGTACAAGGCTGTAACTTGAGACACAGCCAGGGGAGGAGGGGGGACAATCTGCAATATGAGGATCCATGAACTTTAATAGATGGATGCTTTCTTTTTATATATATATATATATATATATATATATATTTTTTTTTTTTTTTTGTTCTACAAAGCTCCACTCACTCCAGGGTGATATTCTTTTTCACATGGAATAGAACTATTATTGTTTTATTTTTAAAGGGCCGGAAAACATTTTCTGAAGATTTTTGTTGGGCTGATACAATTCAGAAAACAAATAGGGTTGACAAATTGGTAGAAATGTCTAGAAGAAGTCCTTTAAAGAATTGGTAGTAAGTAAGTGGAAAAGGCTTCCAGCTGAAGTGGTAGAAACAAATGCAGTAAAGGTATTCCAGCACATCTATAATATTTATAAGCCATCCTAAGTATATATTTTGCTAAGCTTTCTAGTTGGATAAAATGAGTAGACTAGTTCCTACTATTGGTATTTGTCTGCCAATACATCTGTATTATGTAAACCGATACAGTGTTTGCCCTATATAACACTTACTTACTAAATTAATATAAAAAAGGTAAAGTTATATTTTTCAGGAATGTGATTTTCTAAAGCTGGGGTAGTCCAAGCAGATGCTTACCGGTTTCTTCCAAGCCTCCGCTATCACATATAATAGTTGTCAAACTGCGAGACGTTGTCACCATTTGCATGGTACATACGAGTTAGATGGCACTCATCGGTTGCGAGGTGAGCCATTAACACCTAGCACTTAGGCGATGAGCGCCGAAGGTGCTCATCGCCTGCGAGACGAGCCATTAAGGCACTACAACGTACTACAACTATCAGCACAAACACAATGAGGCAATGAAACATGCAGGACTTGGCCACAAATCACTTCCTAAACGCGGGATCGGCTTGGCCTGCAAGCTGTTGACAAGACGCGGGACTTAGAAAAAAAAAAATACAAGACACAGGACTTAGAAAAAAAAAGATACAAGATGCAAAAAAATACAAGATTAATGGACGAGCTGCGAAAACAAAAAAACAATAAAAACACACTAAATACAAAAACAAAAAATTACAAAAACATCACAGATAGCACGGGGCAACAGCCAGGACGTCTGGGAGTGAGGTGGAATGCAAATTTAGGCAGATTTAGATGATTTTCGGCACTCAAGCAAAAAAAATGGCAGCAGAAAAAATTCAAATGAGGCTACAGGACGTCAGACCGCGCAAAACACTGCCAAACGCGTAGCACTTTACACATCAAACTACGAACTAGAAAATACACTATTACAAAAGCCAGAAAATGCTCACGAGCCACGTACCACATTAATAACATTACAAATATACAATGCCGCTTTACACAATAAACCAACGGGTTTACCTCGCGCACGCAGCCTATTTATAATGCACACTTGGAACATTCATTACACTTTATAAGCAGGGCACTAACACTCACAATGTATATTCTATGCAGACGCAAAATACAAACAGATTGTTAGCTCTTCAGGCTATTGCTGGCTGCATATATTAATTATAAATACTTAAAGTATATTTATTCAATAAATAATTAATTACTACTTAACTACATATACATAAAAATATATATCTCTCTCTTTATCATAACTCATGAAGGTGCTCAGACGACCAAAAGAACACGACAGGAGAGGCTCGCAATGAGCGCCAAAGGCGCTCTTTGCGAGGCATGCGACGAGCGCCAAAGGCACTCAGCGCAAGGCTCGCAATGAGGGCTGAAGGTCGTCAGAGTACAAAACGGTTTACATTGTCAAACAGCATTCCCATGGCTTAAAATTTTATTGCCCTGTCATTTTTGACGGGCAAGTCGCTAGTATTATTATATTTATTAAATATCCCACCTGCAGCTTCCAAATCCTTAAATAAGCAGATAAATCATATTATCCTAAATTCCCCATCATTATGTAAATCTTCCTGTGCTATTCTCTGTAATACAGTATATTAAAATATCTGTACATTTCATCCGTAAAAAAATATATTCGGACCTTGGTGAGTTTAAACATTTTTTTTTTTATGACTGTCCTTGTTTACAGACATAGAGAACTTATGACACAGTCACAAAAATGCATTGGAAGCACTATCTTCTCCCTGCTCCCTTTTTAATGATGGGAGGCCACATTCAATAATAACCATTAGAGCACAGTGTTGTGTTTTATTACTTTTCTCAATATCAGTGTGACTAATTGATTTATTTCCAATTACCAAAGCTTCACCCCCTGCAAATTATTGAACAATAAACTGATAGTGGAAAGCGTATAGATAGTGATGGCCCAGTTCTGTAGAAAATAGGTAATAAAGTAAGTTGTTTTGATTTATAGTAATTTTACAGATGTTTTTATTGTAGATGCAAAGGTCACACTGTATATATGGAATTTAATTGTCCTTTTAAGATAGTGCGTTAGTACTTTTCTGGCAAATATATTATAGTATACAGATATATAATGAACGATCATGTGTTTTTCATATAAGACTCATGTCTCATAGAAAATTCCAATAACATATGTACTGAGCTGTATCATTGCACCGATTAAGGAAAGTCATGACTAGAGATTCAGATATTGTGAAAATATTCCTGGTCATACACTACTGTCACATGCTGTACGTGACTTCTGCATTTGTAGTAATAGGCCAAACCTAAACTAAACATGCAGAACGCACTGGTGTAACTTGCTAAAACAACACTATTTTAGGACAAGGGGTTGGACTAAAAAATATGAAAAAACAAAATTGTGATATTAAACTTTGTTTTTTAATGGAATTTTAAAAATATTTATTTGATCATAATGTAATTCAGATTAGATGTTCTAACTACTGCTATAATACAGTCCGCAAGGCAAGCAACATATACATTGTGATTATGGTGAAGAACCCCTCTTAAACATTCAAGAATACTACATTAAAGAATACATATGTCTCCTTAAAAAGCATTTAAGGAGCCATTACATTGAGTGTCACAGGTGTGTAGTTCCTGAGCTGTAAATCTGCCCAAAAATACACATTTTGTTGTAAATAGTTGGAGTAAGTTGTGTCCTGATAAATAGATGTTTGTACATTGGGATCACAGATGCATTTGGATACATTTTAGAAAGGGAGATATATTTATAGAATTATTGGCTGTGAATTTTACCATATCAAACCTGATTCTCACAACTGGTTGGATCTATCTATCTCTGTGTGTGTGTGTGTATGTGTGTGTGTGTGTATATATATATATATATATAAATATGTGTATTACACACACCATTGTATACATCAGAATTTACGCCTAGTTTTGAATTAAACCTATAGTTTGCATTCAGGGATTGAGTTACTAAGTCTGCAGCACCAGATGTCACAGGACGTGTTACTGTGACTTAGCAGGAGGCAGTTTTCTTACACTACTACAGCAATTCCCCAGCATGATGAAACAAAGCACTAGCTTTAAAATCATATTTGTTACTTTGTTTTTTGTAAATCTCTTGATGTGTGTTTCACACAGTTCCAGCTGTGGTGGAGAAATATACTTCAGGACAAGTAGATAGATCATATTCATTCACACTTCCATCCATAAATACAATTCTATATAACCAAAATATCATTCAAAAATGTTTTGTGACAAAACAACTCACTTTTCTGGATTTTACTGGGTATATAAAATACATATGTATTGGTTTACTTTTATGTACTTTAATTTATTATGATAAAAAGCTCTTGTTTTTACAGCCTAAAATCAAACAAATAGAACCTGTATGGGTCTGCCCACTGCAGCGTATGCACGCACAGACTCTGAAGGGCTGATTGTGTAGTGCAGTGTCCTAGACTATCAGGGACCATGTCTAATCAGAGAGTTAGTCACTGATTGGTAAGTATGAGACACTGCACAGCAAGTACTACACCGTCTGTTTTTATGAGCTGTGGAGTGCCGACCCAAGCAGATAAATCCTCAAACCCAGGCCTGTGTGCCGCCTTCCAGGACCAAACTTGTCATATCTTAGAGTATGGAGCCCACCAGGGCAACTTTTCTCTGCTTTACCACTATCCATCAGCACTGAATACAGACAAAATGGTGCACTAGGAGGTCTGAACAACTGCACACATAGTGATGAGAGAACTGTAAATAATAGCATACTATGTTACAGGTGGCATGGGTCTATCACCTCTGGGTCTAGGGGGCCATAACGTCTTTATTTCTCTCTTGCTTGATTTACACCTAAATAAAAAGAAAAATAAACTTGGTAAGACTTACAAAAGCCATTTTAAATCAAATAATTTTACACTGTAATAGCCAAGTAGTAAAGACTAGTAAAAACAGCTTTAAAAAAACGTACATTTTAAACCTGCTGTTTTCTCTTGTTCTTTAGGGTAGATCTCCTCCTCTTATCTTTGTGCAGGTGAAAGAATCCCAGAACATTTCCCAAATCTATCATATTAAAGCTGTGCAGTTGTAGGGATGTCTGCTGCAGGTTGTGCCACAGTCTGTACAAGATGAGTGGAAATCAAACCGAGATATAAAGGGAAGGTCGGCTAATTTCAGCATCATTATAAATAGAAAATGTGTTTATATTGATCTGGACCATTACAGTGACCCTTTAAGCTCGTATTTAATATCCTATATTCATACCATAGAGTTAAAGTGGGGGACGATGTCTACAGGCAACTCTGACACCTGCAGCACCATGTGGTACATTTACAGAAGTGGAATGGGTGGCAATGGCAGGCACAGGAGCTTAAAAATGCAAGCTTTCACAAGATGGCCGTGCCTGTAATCTGAAATAAAGCACATTGACTGTTAAAATAGAATTTATTATACTCCACCAATGATTTAATAATGTATATATTTAGTCTTACACTATGGATTGGGAATGTATATGAGCCACTTTAAAATGTCACAGTGCTGTCTGTGCAAGTTGTTGTTTTGCAGACACTGTATACAGATTCTTTACCTTAGTTACTGCCATTGGTGTCTGGATTTCATCTAACAGCTTAGTATTTGAGCACAGCACACCTAACAGAGGGGATTTAAATGCTGGGAGAAGTGCACAGTGTTAAAAACTAAAGTGTCTAATTTCAGCAGCCACAACCATGCACCCATAAAAGAGGCAAATTTATCACAGAACATTACTGAGTGCAGGAAATGTCATGAAAACCATTGTTTTTTAATCTTTTTTTTTTTCCCTGAGAGTCTAAATGAGGTGATTTATGGTAGTTATCCATCTTTAGGGTCATCCATCAACTTTTAGTTGCTAGGCAATCAAACCAGCAGCTGTTTGCTTTGAATCAAGCTGAAAACTTGTCAGTCATCACATGCAGGTATGACCTTTGCGGTAAAAAACATTAGCATGCATGCAAAAATTAAAGATACAGAGACTTTGGTGCCTCCATGAGTTTCTGAGCACCGCATACATAGATATGGACTGCTTCCAGAATTAAAGAAGTTAACCAAACAATTCAAAGCACTTATTGCCACAAAAGATTATTAAAGGCTGTCCTTTGCATATGAAAGTCAAACAACCTGTTTTTAGGGTATAATCTCTGCTGGTTTATGCATTTGTAATGCGAAGCAAATAGGTTTCTGGCATCTACAGGAAGTAAGATATGATCTCATATGGAAAATATAATGGCTACTTCAAAACAATATGTTATCTTTCATTACTAAATTCAGACATGTTTGAAGATTTCCATATTGTTTTGCAAACTTCCCATGTTTGTCTTCTTGTTTTTTTACAGCCCTCATTTATTTTAACTGTTTATTGTGGGAGTGCCTGCATGGGTGTGTTTTCAGCCTAGGCCTATGAGGCCCAGGCCTAGGGCAGCGCATTTTTAGGGGGCAGCAGGCTGTCTAAAGTTACCAATGTAATTATATGGAATATGCACAGAATGTCTATAGGCGTAATTGTACCTGCCATTTTCTAACAAACTGTATACTTACATAGACACATACACCTATTATTTTCTAAATAGGTGTGGAAAGGAGGAGTAAGGTTGTTAGGGTGGAGGTAGGCCCAAATCTGAACATGGCTAGGCCAGCACAAAAGCTGAACATGCCACAGAGTGCCTTTTAACATATTATGGAAAAGTGTACAGTGGCATAGAACCTATTTATACACCACAGTATACAAGCAGCATGTATATGATTTATCAATTGAAAGCATGCTTAATTATGTAGGCATAAAGTAAAAAAATGACTACTGGTCTTGAAAATCAGGTTAATTTATAAATGTGATGGCAGACTATGTATATGTTTTGTGGGTTCTTGTTTGACTGAAGGGCCATTAGCAGTTAGTAATTGTCCTCATCTGACCAAATACGAAAGTAGGATTCTCAGTAATAGCCCCCATCAGGTTTATAATTGTAAATAATGCCTGTATTTGTGACAAAACATTGTTTCCCAAGACTTCACTATTAACTAATGTATAGAACAAAATACTAAAAGGAGCACTTTGCAGTTCTTTGTTTTTATGTTATGTGCAGCTTTTATTAAGCACTAATGTCCCATACAAGGTGATTTGTTTTTCCCAAAAAGGACGTAATAATTATTACCCAAACATTTTCTACTAAGTGCGGTGTCTGAGAGGAAGTTTTGTTAAGCAGCGTAATATTAACACCCCCCAGGCGTACTTTAGCCCTTTAATCATCTTATGTATGTAAAATTGACAGATGTTTTATGATGGGCTGTTTGTGGAGGCCTCAGAAATGATCTTTTGTAATATGATAAACAGGTCTATTATCCTAATACTTTTTATGAGCGCACACTTGGGGTGGAGAAGAATCTCTTTTTCATGTTGGCATTTGATTTTTTTTCTCCTCTGCTAAAAGTAAGAATTGTGAAAGCAGGCAATGCTTTCCCACAAATAAACTATGTATCTATCTATCTATCCATCATTTTTGTTGTATATTAATTAATGCAGTTAATATGCCAATATTAAAGGGCAGGTGATATAAATAAATAAAACTACCTTGTGGCAAACATGCCCCTGGCACGCATCTGCTACAAATTGTAACACACTACATAGAAGATCAATCTGTTCTGTCCATGTAGCTGTTTGGGAAGCAAAACTACTCGTACAGCAATATGATATTGATGCATGTTCTAAGCTTACTATGTCTCTGAAGATATTGGGTCGCCCCCTGATGATGTTTCCCCCCTTTTTTTTTTTTTTTGTGATGATTATTATGAAGCCATAATGTTTTTTTCCAAGTGCCATCTATTCTTTATTACGCAACAATACCACCCGCATACATACCTTAACATGCATCATGTAACGGTTTAGGGCAAGAGGAGGAGGCAACAATCCCCACTGCTACATTTTATAGTACATTTTCTACTAGTTTCAATACAAAAACACTTTTTTTAAAAACATGATCTTTTAAACATACAGTAGAATATTTAGAATTACAAATTCCCTTTTAGAAACAGGCAGTATTATTATTCACTTGTGCATATATTACTCTAAATGTCTCTATTTTTTTTTTTTCCAAGGATTTTTTCCATAACACTTTCCGCACACATGGAAAACGCAACTGTTCAGCGCCTTGGGGTTAAAAGAATCAATTTACTTGTAACTAAGTCTGTGTATTTGAATCAAAGCAGTATCAAACCTAGTGACCTTAGGTCCGAGGCTCTACTGCATTCCCCACACCATGTTTAATGAATGAACTTAATAATGTCTGTTGCAGTGTGCTGTGCATGTTAGCTTTACTGACCTCCTTTAATCAGTACATACCAAGGGAAAAAGCCTTTGTCTGCTCTCTCGCTCTCTCCTCGGTTTATGACCACAGGAGGATACGTACTTGTGCAATTTTCTTTTTGTGTTTTGTTTGTAATGATGACAATTGAAGACACCCCCTTTAAAAGTTAATGAAGAAATTCCAGTAAAAACCTATTAGTTTATTTACTCTCCATTAAATTACTGCTATGGTCTTTTAATGGATATTTCAAAGTAGCTGTTCTTATTCATGGAATTGTTGCGCAAATAAAAATTAGTTCAATAATCTCTGGAAATTAGCAAGATTTTCTTTTGCTTTTTATTTAGGAACATAGAGAAAATAAAATGTGTGTGGAAATAGTGCTTGCACAATTATTCACATTATCTTAATGATGCATTAATAAAGTAAGGCCATAACACAAAACAGGATATATATATATATATATATATATATATATATATATATATATATATATACACACACAAAGAAACACAAATATGATTATGTGGTTGTATATTGTATTTGTTTAGATCAGAAGTGGGGAGCGTTTTTCCTGCCTAGGGCCACTGACCCACAGAAAGAATTAATCCAGATTAAAAACAAAAAATGTCTTAAAGTGCCACAGTAGGCCTATATTTAAAATGTACTCTTTTGTAGTCTTATACTTAAAATGTTTTTGCATTGTAAAAAAATACGGCCTCAAATAATTTACTTTTTTATATCCAATGATACTACCATTCTGGATTCTGTTAATCAAATTTCTGAAGTGGGAGGATTTGAATAATTGGCTATACAATGGGAATGTGCCACCTAAAGCTACCAGTATATTCAATAGGTGTAATAAATAGCTCATTGGTTTACAAGTATACACCCTCCATTGAGGAAAGTTAATGGATTACCACTGTAAAACAATAACTGCACATAAAATGCTGATTATTATTATTTTTTTTTCTGAAATAATTTTGCCCATTATCTAGCTTAGATACTTAAATATCAAAGAAAAAGAAATTGAGCAAAGTAGTCCTTTAAATACATATTTTTTTAGAGAGAATTGTAAACTGCTCAACTGCCCCACTATTGCCTCTCCTTGGGCAGACTACAGACATTATCAAATATGATTTCCTCTTTCTATCCACTTCGAAAGGCTACCTGCAAATGTACAACTGAGCTCTATGGTGTCTCGTGCAGTGCTGATATATCATAGGCCCAGATGTCATAGGCCCTTCCTGCTTGTACTCCTTGGTAAAGCCATGTTGCTTCTTGCAATACAAAAGGTAGTTATGACTACCCCAAGGAAATAAAATAGCAACGTTTGATTAGCTTAATGTTCCATGCATTCTTGTATGCATTATAAAAAAAAGTATAGACTTATTTCTAGTGTCATGGAAGTAGTGGATATGATGCTGTAAGACCGATCCAATATATATCAGGGACTGAGAATACAATGTGGCTGCATGATAGTATCATATTCTAGAAGAAGTGAATGCCATAACTCACTTGGACATTGTCATCAACTTCACACCTCTAAAATACTCACTTGATAATGCTCAATAACAGGGTCTTCCATTATTTTCATTGTGGAGTTATTGTTTATACTTGTACCTAACCCCTGTATTGCCCTGCGGAATATGTTGGAGCGTTATAAATAAAGGATAATAATAATAATCTAACCATCCACCCATCCATCCACCATTGTATAGTGATACATTTAGACCTCAATTGTATATACCATGAAGTAATTGCTCACATTTGGGATGTTCTTAATAACGACTGTGCCACACATTATTAGGCCAATCTGTTTCTCATTATTTCAGCTTTTTAGAACAAACTACCATTGCCGGGGAGCTTGTATGATTTATTTGTTTTCCTTTTTAAAGGTGCATTCTCATGAACATTTCTACATGCCTTTAATGCAAGACAGCATATTTATTATATTTATATATTTTTTTTTACTAGAAGCTAATCTGAATTATAGTAGTACACATTCTAATTCATTGATTAGGACAGTTTATTTTTCTTTTTATTCTCCCACAACTAGCATACCAACATTTTTCTTTCCCTACAAGGCACAATACTTTTTATTACCCATCAAAGACAGTATTTCTAGTCAAGATAGCATTTAAAGAGATTATTAGGATTGCCTAACAAAAGGGTGTACCTTACACAGCATATCAGACTGCACACCCAACCTGCTGAGATGGTTTTATTAGTCTCCACATGGGACAAAGCTAGGCCAAATTTGCCAGGATATGACTGAGAGTACCAGTGAGTAAATAAAAATAACCAAGCCCCTGATTGAGCCAGCCGTGCACTAATCCTTAAAATCCAATATACCAACCCTTACATTTGACATTCCTCTTAAAATATGAAGAGCCAAAATTAAAAAATGCTATATCTAAGGCTCTTGCCATTTTTCACCTAGAGTTAAATATATTACTGATAGATTAAAAAAATAATTGTTACTGCTATTGTTTGATATTTTTTTTTTTTTAAAGGTTTCTGCCAAGATATATAACTATAAAATGTAGGTTAATTAAAAAAATGATTGATTTGTGACACCAAGATCTGTATATACATAAATAGAAACTAACAAGTTTTTACACTTCTGACAAATGTGACGCCAGCACTTGCAGCTGGATTACCAAAGGCTGTGTTTGAACTATTTTACATTTTGATGGAACCCTGTCAAAATCTCTTGGAAAATAAAAAAAATATATAAATATATCCGTGTTGTATGCAGAGTCCTCTGCCCCAGGCATGGAGTGGAAGCTCAAACACCTTTCAGCAGTTTCTTTTTCTTTATTAACACATATGGGAAACTGGATACATGCTGGTTCAGCTGGTGTGGGTAAGAGCAAGAAACGTGAATAAACAAATCCACAGTCATGTTTATTAACTGCTAAACTTAAGAACCCAGAAATGTTTTGGTAATTAATTATTTTGGCAATTACCTTGTAACTTTCCATTCTTCTTTTTTTCACATTTCTTGTGGGGGGGGGATTTGCAAAGTGTATAGTATGTATGTGTATTATTTATATGGAATATGTATAGCTCATGCAGAAATATGTCATACTGATATATTGTCCTCTGTGTTGCAGAATGATGAGAAACTTTTGGCCTGCACTGATTTATAGATGTCCCAAGTTCTTTCATTTTCACATGTACAATAGGGACATAGTTCTGGAAACACAATAATGCATTGTAGAAACAGCTGGAATAGGAATAAGTTTAACAATCTAGCTAATGTGTGGCAAGCGTTATTTATCCTGAACCAAACTTGTCAAAAAACATGTTCAGTGCTGTTAACGCAATAAAAGCAGCAATTACAGATGCATTCAGGATCTCCCAACACCAAAATGTATATTATATTACCAAGTTAGAGGGCTGGGATTAAATGGTACATTGACAGTGATAGACAGCGAGTTTGCTTGTTTCACAGTATAGCTGTATCATGACTCTTTTTATGAGCACATAACTATTTGAGTTCTCTAATATAAAACTCATTAATACAGATTTACGTGCTGCTATATGATTATAGTGGACACTAAAATGCAGAAAATGGTTTTGAGATCTTTTATACAGGTTCTTTTTTCCAGTATTTTTGACACCGCTAAATAAAAAATACAGTATTAACTACGCAAGTCCGAATAAAATACAAACTTGTAAGGTCAAATCAAAATAGGGTTCTACTATACTCAAATCTGCCTTATTTATGCTCACTTTACTGATTAGTTATTGAACTTCAGCATGATATAATAAAACAATACTTCTCTTGTTAAAGTACTCCCTACCTACACCATATCTGAAACCTCTGCTTTATCCCTTTAGGTTCCTCCCCTGGATCATACTTTTGTCTATGCTGTTCAGGATGTGATTTCCTCTTTTTTTTTTTAACACTGGCTTATTATCCACCCAAGGAATTTAGTGCCTGGGTGTAGCACCATAAATCTTTTACATATAACCTAGATATTTGCTATATTAAGAAGTAATGACTACATCTTTTAAAATAGGTTTTCTTTTAAACAAGGTATATCCAAGTTTCCCTGTTTGTTTTTTTAACTTTATTCTAATATAACATATACTGCTTTATATCAGAATCACACATTACATGAAGTCATTCTATAAACATAGATTTATTTTATTTAAAAAAAGAAATGGTTTCCACACCCCAAAAGCTGCTTATATGGGCACCTGGTACTAACCCATAGAAACACTGCATCCAAGTACGTTTTTTACTTTTTTTTTAACCCTATATCAACCCTAAATCCAACAGCAGAAAAAAACATGCAGAAATTCATAGCTGGACTGGTGAGTTGCATAATTAAAGCGTGGAGAGAGAAGTAGGGTTTTGAGAACTAAGCCTACAAACCCCATGATGCTTTGCTGCAGAAACTGTTGTATCTATCTCTGTTTGTTTGGCCAAAACAAATTTTTTGAATTTTATTCTAATTTTAGCAGGGGTTTTCAGTGGTGCTAACTCTCAGAATCAACTGCTAGCAAACTCAAGAGATTTAGCAAACTTTAGGGTAAGTTTACTAATATTTATTTGGGTATTTTTCATGCACAAATATGTTTTCATACACTACTGGCTCTCCTCTATATATGCATTAACAATCCATGAAACCTAAATATACCTTAAAGGGACCACTATAGTCCTATATTTAATATATAGCATTTTGAAGAAAACCTTTGAAGGCAGAAAGTAAAATTACAATCGACTGCTAAAAGACAATGGATCCCTACAGTAAATAATGAATGTATATAAAATACTAAAATGCACACTTTTTATTTACTTTTTATTTATTTTTTGCTTTAAGAAAAAAAAAAATGGCCACACTTATACTTTGAGGGTTATTTTTCTTTCCTAATGCCAACATTTCCTGATTCTCTTGCAATGACACAGATTACCTTTCACCAACATACAATTTTCACTGATTAATTAATTTGCTGCAAAGAGGCCGTCCAACTTAATTGGTTGAAACATTTTTTTAAACAACTGAGAAAAATGAACGTTTCATGTTTGAAATAATAGATCCAAGCAGAATGGCTACTTATATTAATCTGTTTAATTAATGATTGCTTCATAATTACTTTTCATAAAAGAAAGAACAGCGCTTGGAAGTTTGCAAACAGTATAATCGCCAGCAGACAGATAATCGTAGTAAAAGCCATTGAAAGCATTTGGAAATACAAGCAGTAAAATGAAAACATATTGGATCTTTGAAACGTCATAGCAGTTGGTTGCTATAACATATATAATAGCTGTGCAGTCACAACAGAAACAATCGGAGCCAGCAGTGCCAGGCTATAGGATATATATTGGGGTTGTCATTACCAAACTTGTTTTTCCACAGAACAAGCACATATTTCCTGAGGGACACTTAGTGATTTTTCTATCATGCTAAGTTTAATATATCACACAAAATTATAAATGATAAAATCTAGTACCTCGGGACCTTATCAATACTTGTTTACACATTTTTACTTTTATTTGTTTTTATTTGCTTATTTGGCTTTTTTGTAAATACCAGGTATTCCGCAAACCGCTTGAAAGAAGCTCTGGTAGCAAACGTAACACAATTTGGGAACCTCTGCATTAAGATAATATTAGATCAGGATGATACTAACCCAGTCATCAGGTGATAGTATAACCATGCATTTCCATGATATTTGTTTTAGTATAGGTGGATCAAGTGATGGATTCATTTTTATTATTTTCTTACTTGGGCTCAGGAATATACTAAAAATCTGTCTTGGATCTGGGACTTGTGATCTGGAGTGGAAGCCAGTGCTAGACTATCCTGGTTTGGGTTAAGTAGATTATGTCTTTTAGAAGAAACTGAAAAAACCCCTTCTAGATGGAACAGAAAAGAGAGGCATACTTGAGTTGATTCCTGTTGTAGAGGTTCTGGAAGTAAACCTATTGGCTTTAGTTCGTTATCCACACTATATAAGACTCTAGTCTTATCATGGAACAAGCAATCGGCAATTCCCTTTTAGAAGAATGCTTCAGGTAACTGAAATTGTTCCTCTGTCTGTGTGCTTATTTGTTAAGGTAATGTAAGAGTAAAATGCGGTCAGCTCAAATCATTTTAGGACTTGCTGCAACCTGCTGGAGGGGAACACCTACAGAGGAATAAATGAAATTGGTTTTCAGGACTTGCATTTCAAATCAAGCAACTTGTACTTCTATTTAGCGTTTGTGAGCCTTGGAAGGAAATGTGGGCAGTTAATATGAGACAGCAGGGCTTGTGGTAAGAGCCGCATAATACAACAATAGGTGAAGCATAGCTATTTAGCATAGTTTCATGAAACATGTAAAATGTAATTTTGCACAATTAAATTTTTGATGTCTGGGGACTTTAAAACATGTAATTTAGGTAGGGAACAAAGCAAGGTAAACAACTGGAAGTCTAAATATAGTGAAGGAATGCACTCTCATCCTGATGAAATGTGATATACCGTGGCCTTGTTAATGCAGTATGATTACTTTTGTACATGATATAATTCTCACTAAACCCATGCTCTGAAGAGCTGTCAAGCTCTGGCACAGGGATACAGATAGACTTGCTCAGGGTCACAGGTTGATAGCACTGGGGCTTGAACAAGACCTTTTCTACTTGAAAAGTGTTGCCTCTATGATTATGTCACTTCCTCAGTTTTGTCACAAATTGTTATCATTCACCTCGTAAAGTTTGTTGAATTTATGAGCGCACATTTTATAATTACAAATATTCTCTGCATCAGTAGATAAAAGGACAAACCGATAATAACATTATTTTTTTTACCGCAGTAACCTACAGTTTACCATATTTCCAGGGTAGCAGCCAACACACTCAGCAGCATATATAATCCATTATTGTTGTCCATATTACTTATATTATTTTTTTGTCAGTCGCTTAATTTTTTGTAAAAGCATAACTTTGTTGGAAGATCCTTATGATTTCAGGTATAGAACAGCTTGCTTTTAGCATCTCCATGTGCTTAGCATCTATTGTACACCCTCGACAGCAGAAATCTTATCATGACTCCAACATGGAGAGCCATGCAGCAGAATGTGATGCTGCATTCTAAGTATATAATAATTAGAATAACTGTGATCTTCTGCTGTAAGCTGTGATTGAATGAATTCCATACCATTTTCATGAGCAACATCCATGAATGTTTGTAAACACACTTCCAAAATAATTGAATAATTTGCATTTTGATGTTATTTATGCGCAATTAAAATATCACCTTGTTTCTGATAGCTACACCTGTTTTGTTCTCTGTGTATCACAGAGAAAGTCATTAGGATCTTGTTAACCTCTGGGTATGTGAGCACCATTCTCTGCTTCGAGGAGACATGTTATGTCATTGTGTGTATGTGTATTAGAGGTAAACAGCCTTTGCTGCAGTATCAATTAAAATACACTTCAATTTTCCCCCGGTATCTCCATAAAGACATTATAAAATAATGTACAAGAGCATCAGTAATTAGCTAACTACCTCTGAATGGGCCATATTTGTTGAATTAAAGAACACATTAAAATAGTAAGATTTTTTGCAAAAGCATCAGGAAGTCTTTTTTTTAACTTTAAAATATTATTTGCTGTTATTATGCTGGCAGATAATATTTAGTGTGACTTTTATATATGCTAAAAATATATTTTTAAACTGATGTAAAAAGCATTGTTTTTTTTCTGGCTGAAAAATAGTTTAAGAATATTTGGCTTTCATATGCAAATAGGTGATCTGAATGTTATACTAATTGGCTAACTGTACTGCACAATACAATGTACAAATCATCCATAATGCTAAGAGGATTGCCATTTTTTAGTTCAAATGTACCTGTGTTTGAGAACAAAGTGAAACACCTACTGCAATAGGCAGACCTATAGTTATACCATGTAGCAGCCAGCAGGGGGAGTCAGACAGCATTGTCCTCCAAGACATCAATAAGACCCTTTAAATCAGGTCACATGACTGCTGGCAAAGAGTTTGGTTCGGTCCACAATATCCCACTGCACTGAGACAAGGAATCTCCGAAATAGAAAAATCTAAAGTGATTCAGAAATAATAGCACTAAATCTGTTTATATACATGTACTTTTATAGTTATGTGATTCTGTATTACAGGGTTTTGTGCTTCCTGGCACACTATACCAATTTATTCATCAATATTTAACCAATTTAAGTTTCGCAAAATAATAAAGTGTATCTTGCCAAATTTGTCATCTTTAGGATCAATTAAAATGACTTGCTGATGCCATTAATACAATGTAAGCTGGCCGAATGGCAACATTGTAATGTAAAGGATCCCTTCTGGATCGCTCCTTATCATGGTAAAGAGGCTTGTGTACGTCAATGAAGCTGTGAGCTATACCATGTAAGGTCACCCATGATGGGCAGGTCATAGCAGAGAGGTCAGACAAATCGGGGCCCACTGCAGAAGGAACTTGGCAACTCACTCCATTATCTTTGCCAAGAAAAACATCTGGATAAACACAACCAGAAACGCATACAGTTGTGTCTGGCGTACTGTGTCCATATGGTCACGAGAGTCGGTCACGACTGATGGACTGAACAACAACAAATGTAAAGGAACACATTAAGCTTGGAAGTTTTAGTTTATTCAGTGTTCAGTATATCTGAAGAATTCAACTTTAAAAGCACATTTAAAAGAGCATGTTTTAGACGTTAAAGAGTTATTTTTGCAGTAATAAATATAATTAATATCTGCTTAGACATAAAGCATACTTTAGTCTGTAGAGAAAGAGCAGTTAAAATTCTTATCAATGTTTTTGGGCTCTGAGACATTTATTTGAAAAAAAAGAAAGCACTGTGACATATCAAATACCCTATAGCTGAAAAAAAAAAATTCCCCATCCCCTTTTAAAAGGAGACTGACACCTCAAACCTATTATTTTGATGGTGGTCTGGTTTGAAACCTGAACTTGCCTTTTCCCTTTTTAGAGAGCACTGGTTTGGTAATATTCACCTTGCATATCCACACAAAGAAACATGGCTTATCAATATACAATTACATTAGCTTTTTTTTAATACTAGAGATTTGAGTTCCAAACTATTATGGCTTCAAATTGAAGTAAAGTAGTTTGAGATGTTGCTTTCTTTAGCATTTTTACTTGCCTTCAAATGAGTTTGGGTAAAACATTTTAAAAAAATCTGTTATAAATATGTTTTAGGTGTTTTTATATGTATTATGCTGGATTGAAAACCATTAAAAGTACATGGACAGACGTGTGGAATTTTTTTAATTCTTCAAAATAAATTGCAACAAGTTTCTTTAAATTTGGAAACATATAGTAAGGACATAGTTATTAATTAATACTTTTAATTATTACTGTACAGTGTATTAGAGGCAGCTTGAACAGTTAAGGGGTTAATTGAGCGACTGCGTTTACTGCAATTTAGCATTGTATTCATCTTTGCCATTTATCAAGGAGAAGTATGTTAGGCTGCCAAGGCCTTAAGGACCTGACAAGGGGAGCATATTGCCAAATAATCTTCTTTATAACACAGTAATAAGCACTTGCTAGCAATAACATCACAGATTCACTTTCCGCAAGCAAAATGTATTTGAATATTATTGACTTGCTGATAATTTATAGTGACATTTATTTTGCTTCTTGTCATAAATATTGGCCCTTAAGTAGTCTTTTAGTTAAGTGGTATCTTCTAGATGTCTTTGCCATATGGGAAATCTCTACCAAAAATATGACAAACCAGTTGTATTGATGACTGTAATGTTTGTCTGCTCTCATTTAACAGAAAATATAATACACAGATATACAATTTCAAATCGTTATAGCGCCGTATAACAATCCATTGTCTTGGCCTCTATTTGGTCTACTCTCAAAGATAAAGATTTTTCACTAATGTAACCGACTTTTTCTGTGATGTACTGTAAAAAGAATGGCAATTCAAGACTGATATTATAAGACCTGCATTGGTTCTTAGATGGAAGATACACCAGCCATATTTGCCTTCATGATTTTCCGGCTCTGAGTGCTTTGAAGGGATAATGAGACAAATCGTCTTATTGATTT
The DNA here is from genome assembly GCA_027410445.1 of Discoglossus pictus. NCBI lineage: Eukaryota > Metazoa > Chordata > Amphibia > Anura > Alytidae > Discoglossus > Discoglossus pictus. Next base: position 149,574,546 of record CM050166.1, read on the forward strand.
TTTTCCCCCTCCCATATGTGCCTGAGATATGGCCAGTATTGTTAGTATTTTGGACAAAAATGGACCATATGTTTTTCTGGAGGGCACATTTTTCTTAGGAGAGGCCCTAGGCCAATCAATATGTCACCGTGGATGATATCACAAAGCTATGCTCGCCTTCCATGTGTTTGGTATCTTACATTCAAAATGGTGGTATTGTCTGTTTAATATTTTTTCTTCATGCTCATTGACCATGTTACAAACCTTGTTGATTCTAGTTGGTTGTACATGGCAGATATGGATGGATGCCAAAGATTGATTTTCAATGGGAGATGGCCAAGAAATAAATATCATGGTTAACTTATTCGTAGTGTCAGTACTATAGGATCACTGCTATACCAGGAAACATAGTGATGGGTTAGTAAATCATTATTATGAATACTGATTTAGTGGGGCATCATGTATCAAAACTGTTTCATTTGTAGCCAGTTATGGCTCTTGACAACACTTTTAACAACAAATAAAGAATGTAGATGTTAAAAATATAGAAATATTTAAAGTGTTAACTGCCATCTGGTACATTGTATATAAACACTAGCACTACCAGCAATGTATTTATTTTGTTACTAAAATTTGAAGCAGGAATGAAGATCTGAGAAGTAATGACCATAGGTCACAGGAGTAATAATCTTGTAAATTTGGTTGCCTGAGCTTGGTTCCTCAATATTTGTACAGTTATAAAAGTTTCTATATGAACATATTCCATTCTTGGCTCATGGAGATTTTAGCCAGTTTTTATTTTATTTTTTATTTTTATTCAAGCTCTGATATATTTTAAATTCAATTTTGAGATCAATGCTAATATGACGTATAAATAAATGTCAATAAAAACACATAGCAGGAAAAAAGAGTTGCCTACACAGCCATAAGGTAGAGGTTTAACTATAATGTGAGAAGAAGTGAAACTGATTCCCGGTAGATGTATTTGAGAATAGTTCAGTAATTTTATAAATAAAATGTTTCTAAACGGCAGGTATGATCTGGATCTGATATTTTAAAACGGGAAAACTACTGGATTAGCCCTCTTAGCATTAATGATGAGTTGCACTCTTTTTTTTTTTTAATTTACTGAAAATATTAGCATTTTAAATCTCACCTTAAAATATGTCTATCCATAAACTATTCCCAGTAGTAACATACGGATGTGAGAGCAGGACCATAAAGAAATCTGAGCGCCGTAGAATTGAAACCTTTGAATTGTGGTATTGGAGAGACTGCTTAGAGTCCCTTGGACTGTAAAAAGATCCAATAAATCACTACTTCAGGAAATCAAGACAAACTGTTCACAAGAAGGTATGATCATGAGGATGAAGCTCAAATATTTTGGCCATATTATGAAACGGCAAGATTCCCTAGAAAAGACTCTGATGCTGGGAAAGATTGAAGACACAAGAAGGGGATGACAAAGGCGGAGATTGATAGATGAGGTCATTGAAGCAATGAACATGAACCTGATGGAGCTCAGAGGGGCATTGACTGAGAGATGCACCTGGCGTGCTGTGGTCCATAGGGTCACGGAGAGTCGGACGCAACTGAACGCCTAAACAACAACAACAATCCATAAACTTATTTAAGAATACTTTTTATTGTGTTTCAGCTAATTAAAAACTGTTGAAATATAATTTACCGCTGCAAAGCAACTTTTTTTAAAATGTAAGAACTAGATTCCAGTGAATACAATTATCCCACAAGTTTACCCACTACAAAATTACCCATTGATGCTTGAGAATGGTTTTTCATCTAAATATTGCTGCTGTATTTATCTACAACACCAGGGTATAGTTCTGAATGTGTGAAGCTGGGTTTCAGTACCATGAAGTTTCTATGATTGATGTTGGTGCAAAATGTTATCTCATAAAATGTTTTGAAAATGATTTCTGGATGTCTGACATAGAATCAGAGAGCTATTGGCCACTCGTGGAAATAAGGCAATGACTTCAGATATAACCTTAGAAAATATCACATTATGGTCAGAAAATAAGCTTTTTTAAAAAAAAATTATGATGCATTTTACTCCTTATGATACTAGGTAATTTACCCCTAACAGGATATGGCTGAATGTTTTTGTGGTAACTGTTGTTTAGTAAAGATTCATTTTTACATTATGTTTAAGGTTATAAGTTTGCATTCAAACCATAAAATAGAACAAGGCATATTTTTTACATTTATGTCAAGAGACAATAACCCTGTTCCGTTCTGCCATGTCCAATATTTCCATATTGCCAATTAAACGACATAAATTGTGTTTTTTGTTAGTCATGGTGTTTGAAACAACATTTAATACAGATGCAGAGACCTGCAGTGAAAGAAAAGCAGTGTTTTTCCACTTTCATATTTGCATATGCATG